>PVJO010002628.1:104435-139747 GCA_004026905.1 Hystrix cristata
GGGGATCAAACTCAGGGCCTTGTGCTTGCAAGGCAAGCACTCTAACCACTGAGCCAAATCCTCAGCCCCAGGTGTCTGTTTTTTATTACTGTAACTAAGTAACGGAGGCACGCTAATGTTTGTAGGAAAGAAGTTTATTTTGGCCAGTGGGTCTGGAGGTACAAGGCCTAGGGAACTCACCAGGTGATAGCCTTCTTGCTGACAGAGTCCCAAGGTAATAGAGAGCATCACAGGGCCAGACGGTCCACATGTGATGCCTGTGTGTCTGATTTCTGTCCCTCTTGTAAAGGCACCAGGATTCAATTATGGGGTGCTCCACTAATGACCTTATCTAAACCTAATCACTTTCTAGAGGCCCCACCTCTAAGTACCACATTGATGAAGTTTCCATCCTTTTAATAGCATTGACATGAGTGTATAAGTCTATGTTGGGGGTGTAAATCATACTCAAACCTTCGCTGTGGCTGAGAGAGTCGCCGATGGGTAGAGCAGTTCTTAGTATGTGTGCAGCCCTGGGCCTAACCCTCAGCGCTGAAAACAAAAACAGTACCTGCTGCCAGCCTAGCACCAACCCAAAGGCATATAGTAAGGCAATGATTGAGCTACCTCTGGAATTTGGATCCCCTGAATCACTGTCGATGAGAGTTTTTACTACACCAGACTTTTGGGGGAAGTTTATTTGTTGTTATTTATTTGTTTAGTTATTATTCTTTGTATTACAGTCATTTTCAACTACGCATAAAAGTAGAGTGGTACAGTGAATGAATGTTTTGCCGTTGCCCAACTGTCACAGTTATCAAAATACAGTCAATCTTATTTCATCTGTGCCTGTACTTCCTTTTCCCACTCCTGGATTATTTTGAGGCAAACCCAAACATTGTATATCATTCCATTCATAAACACTTCAGTTTTTATCTGAATAAGGTCAGATACAAAAAAAATCGGATACATACATATGGTCTCTTGGTTTCTTTTTTTTTTAACACACTCTCATTACCATTATCACACCTAAAAAATTGTCAGATACTCAGAATAATTTAAATCTCTTTTTATAAAACTCTATTGCGGTATAGCTGGCTAAGTTTATATTGGGTTTCTTGCCTAGCAATTTGGGGGACTGCTTTTAGCTCTGCTGTCTTTTTTTCTTGTGTAATCATTATTGTTCTTCTAATGCCGAAGAACGAATTTTCCATTTCATCCTAATCGGTAAAAATGAGCCCGTATGGGTAAAGGTCCTGGCCAGGGCCTTCTGCAGGAGGTGTCCCGGGAGGTGCAGCCTCAGAAGGTGGGAGCCTGTTGTTCCCAGGCCCACTCGGGCACCGTGGCCAACCTTGCCTGTTGTTCTGTGGATCCGGAGAGATGACCCGGGTGCTGCTCTCCTCTGGCAGGCTCTTTCCTCTGGTCTTCGGAGACTGTAAGGACGGAGTAAGGAAAGGCCTCTGTTCCTTTACAGCTCTACTCTCTATTCCATGTAGTGGAGCTGAGGCATACTGTTCAGGGAGAGGTACGAGCCAGGAAGGCTAACTTTTGACGGCACGAGTGCGCTACCCTTTCTTAGTAGATCTAATATTCTGACAACAGAAGTTCTGCAAGCTCAGAGTTTCTCCTGTTCCGTTTTGCGATCCCTTCCCCAGCACATAATAGGGGCTTCCATCTAATACAGAGACTGGAATTTAAGTAGTGATAACAACAATATTTACTGAGTAATTACTAGTGCCGTGTAATCTTCTCATTGATTTCCATGTATTATCTCATTTACTCTTTTTTTTTTTTTTGGTTTTTTGAGGCAGGGTCTCGCTGTGTAGTTCAGGCTGGCCTTGAACTCTCAGTATAGCCTAGGCTCAAGGTGATCTTCCTGCTTCGGCCTCCTAAGTGCTGGGATTATAGGTGTGGGCCACCAGGATGACCCATCATGTACTGTTTGTAGCTCTTGCATTATTGTTCTCATGCTAAAAGTGAAGATGCTTGTAGCTGGGCGAGGTGGCACACATCTGTAATCCCAGTACACTGGGAGCTGAGGCAGGAGAATCAGGCTCGGCAATTTAAGCAACTTAGTGAGACCTTGTTTCAGAATGCAAAAAAGGCGAGGGATGTAGCTCAGTGTGAAAGTCCTGGGTTTAATTACCAGTTTAAAGAAAAAAAGATGCACATAGAGATTATGTAATTTTAAGTGGTAAATAAAGGTGCTAGAACCCAATCCGAGCAATCCAGCACCACAGCCTGGGCCCTTCGCCGCAGTACTCTCCTGTCCCACTGAATTGTGCAACAGGGGTGAGGAACTATGGCCTGGGGGCCAAACCCAGAGGTATGAGTGGTTTCTATGTTTTTACAGGATTTTTTTTTTAAGGTAAAAGGGAAAGAAGATATAACAGAGACCTTCTGTGAGCCACACAGCCTAAAATATTTACTCTCTGGCCCTTTCTAGAAGAGGTTTGCTGACCTCTGCCTTAGAGGAGACACTAAAGGCTGTCCTCAGGCTTGGTGGGTGTTGTGGGCAGGCAGTTCCACAGCTGAGACTAGCAGACTGTGGTCCAGACGTTAGTTGGCCTGCACCAGCGTCGATCTGTTTCCTTTTCCAGGCTGAGGACCTGAATGTCAAGTTGGAGGGGGAGCCTTCTGTGCGGAAACCAAAGCAGCGGCCACGGCCCGAGCCCCTGATCATCCCCACCAAGGCGGGCACTTTCATTGCCCCTCCTGTCTACTCCAACATCACCCCATACCAAAGCCACCTGCGCTCTCCTGTCCGCCTAGCTGACCACCCCTCCGAGCGCAGCTTCGAGCTGCCCCCCTACACGCCGCCCCCCATCCTTAGCCCTGTGCGGGAAGGTTCCGGTCTCTACTTCAATGCCATCATATCAACCAGCAGCATCCCGGCCCCTCCTCCCATCACGCCAAAGAGCGCTCATCGCACCCTGCTCCGGTCAAGTGAGTGACTCCTCCCCCACTGGTGGCCTCGGTGGTGGGGATGTGGGGGCAGGGGCACCAGACAGGGAGGTAGCTCAGCTTAGAGGTTGCTGGGAATTGGGCTGGAGGCTCTGCTCTGGGAGAAGGGACTCTACTGTCTCCTCTGAGAAGAGGAGGTTATCCTGTTAGGAGAATCGGGTGGGGATGGGGGAGTCAGCCCTACTGCTCGGATTCAGGTCCCTATTCCACCATTTACTGATACATTCCTTTCCCCAGGTTATTTAAACTCCCTGGGCCTCAGTTTCTTCAGTATTTAAAAGGAGATTAATAGTTCCTGGTTGACGATGAAATTGTCAGTATTCAGTATTTTGGGGATACACAAATGGCAGTTTCTTGTGGTTCAGCCTTATAGGGCTGTGGTAAGGATTAGAGGCGTTAGCAGGCACAAGGCCCTTACCAAGTTTGTTTGTAATGTAATATGGCAGGTCTGGTCTCCTGGGCCTCTTAAATAGTCATTTTGGACTACAGCATTTTTGGAAACGTTTGGCTGGGCTGGATGGTGTATTGCTGAAAAATGCTGCCCAGTTCACAAGAGTCCTTTCCCAAGTATAGGTACAGAATAAATGTAATGAATGTGACCATTGTATGTAGAATGTACCAATACATGTTCTTGGTTTAAAATAAAATAAAAAAAACAAAACAAGAGTCCTTTCCCCTGGGGATAGGGGTGGGAGAGTCCTATCCCTTAGGGTGATGGAAAGAGTCAAGTGGGAGGAGCACATGGCTGCCTTCACCCAGTTAATCTCTGACCCATGCTCACCCATGGTGTAGCTCTCTGGTGCCCCCTGCTGTCTGTGGGTGGGAAAAGACTTGCCCTGCACTGACTGCGGGGATGGGGTGGTGTGGGGGGGGTGGTTTATGGCATTCCTGGGAAGCTTCTCCCCTGACTGCACTAAGCAGGTAGTCACCACGGGAAGGGACAGCAGACTGTGTTGGCCTGGAAGACACCAGTCTGCCCACAAGTACTTACCAAGCACTTGGGTGCAAAGCCTTGACCTAGGTCCCCTGAGGGCTCCAATTATGTATGGGACACCATGATCTGTTCTAGAGAGAGCACAGTGCATTATTATTAGGGAGCACAGTGCATTATTATTAGGGAGTTTACGTGAAAGCCAGAGAGAGAAAAGCAGAGATTCCTGGCGATATGGGACCAGCAGCCAGCCAGTGAAGGTGACACAGCCTGTGGCCTGCAGAGGGCTGGCATGGTTAAGAAGTGTGAGGGGGAGGGGCGGGGCTAGAGCTGAGTTTGAACTGTGGAGTGGGAGGGGTAAGGAAGGCCCTCCAGGCAGAGCAAGGTGGGACTGTGCAGGGAGAGTGAGAGGTGCCCAGGTAAGCAGTCTGCAAGAATCTGGGGTCCAAGCAAGCAGCCGGTGGGAGGTATAGATGGAAGGGGAGCTTCCTTGAACTGGTTTTTAGCTCATGTTGCAGACAGGTGTTGGCAAAGATGGATTTTTGGTGTTTTCTCTTTTTTATTTAAGCAAGGGAGTGGCTTGATCTTGTGGGCCCTATCAGAAGATTAATTTGGAAGAAACCCAGGTAGAAAGTCCAGAGAGGAAGTGAGAAGATAGTGTGTCCAAAGTTTCAGGCTTTTTACTAGAAAACCACAGTTTTTGTTGAATTCTGTAGAGTGGGAGGTCCTAGGAGCAGGAAGCGAGCACTGGTTGGTAGTGTTACTAGCAGCACTAATAATAATAGCTGATGTTTACTGAGTGCCCAGCTCTGTGCTTTATTTCATTCCATCTTCATGTTAATCCCAGCAGACAGAAATAGCCCCTTTTCGTAGGTGTGAAAATGGAGGCACCCAAATATTTAGTAAAGGGCCTGAGTCGTCACAGCATATTGCAGAGCCTGGTTTCAAGCGCCTGAGTTCCAAGTGATCTCAGTGAGTCACAACTTGACTCTCCTGCGTGCACTACAGCCACCTAGGGCCGAGGTGCTTTGCTGAAGGGATGAGGGTGCCATTTACCAACCTGCTCTTTGTCCCACAGACAGTGCTGAAGTTACCCCGCCCGTCCTCTCTGTGATGGGGGAGGCCACCCCTGTGAGCATCGAGCCGTAAGTGCAGCCTGCGTGGGGCCCTCGGTGTGAGGGTGGCCGGGTGGGCTTGGGGAATGAGAGGAGGGTCTTATGAGGCCCCGGAACATCTGCACTTGGCCCTGGGCTCTGCTGTCCTTACCCTGCTTCTGCGTGGAAGCTGAAAGGAAAAGAAAGGACCAGCTCTACTTGAACTTGTCTCTGAGAAGAGCAGGATGGGGGTCCAAGAGGCTCTCTCCATGTCTGCCCACCCAGAGCGGCTTCACTCCTTTCCAGTCTTTGCACCTTGCCTTTCTGGTCATGCAAGTGCCAGGCTGTTCTCAGAATCTCCCAGAAGCCATTCCCTGCACCCAGCTGCTGCCGGTTGCCCCTCTTAGTCCCACCCCCTGGGAGAAAGTCAGGGTAACTGTCCCCATGAGGTGAGGCCTCACTCTCTGCCCTTTCCACCACTGCAGACGCATCAACGTGGGTACACGGTTCCAAGCAGAAATCCCCTTGATGAGGGACCGTGCCCTGGCAGCTGCAGATCCCCACAAGGCTGACCTGGTGTGGCAGCCATGGGAGAACCTAGAGAGCAGCCGAGAGAAACAGAGGCAAGGTGAGTAGGGACCCGGCATGAACAGGCCAGGTGAGAGGTGGGCACACAGGGAGGGCAGGCTCAGCCATGCCGTCCCTGAACATATTTCCTCCCCTGCTCCCTGTGCTCCTTGGATCCAGTGGAAGACCTGCTGACAGCTGCCTGCTCCAGCATCTTCCCTGGTGCTGGCACCAACCAAGAGCTGGCCCTGCATTGTCTGCACGAGTCCCAGGGAGACATCCTGGTAAGAGAGTCCTGTTGGTTTAGGGAAGGTCCAATGGGAAGCCTGGCATATCTGAGGTGGGTAGGAGAGTCTGACCAAGGTGGAGATTGTAGTGGTTTGGCCCGAGGGAACTGTAGTTCCATGCTCTACATTTTGATATGCAGGGTCTTCCTGTTTATCCCAATCCCTGATTCTAGGTCAGTGGGGTCCCCACTGTGAGACAGGACTGTTTACGCAGGGCCTTCTCTGTTCATGCAGCCTACCTGTGGGGCTGTAGTTCCCTTAAGAGTCCCTGGTTTCTGAGGAGCCCCACCTGCCATGCCTCCACCATCCTCTCAGACCTCTTGTCCCTCAGCAATTAAGGGGGCAAGAGGAAGTGTCCACCCTTGAGACTTACGGAGGCCCTCTGCATTGTGCCCGGGCCTAAGATGCTCAGTCCGCCACTGAGACTGCAGCCATGGCCCTGACTTCCTCTTACTTTCCTCCAGGAAACTCTGAATAAGCTGCTACTAAAGAAGCCCCTGCGACACCACAACCACCCACTGGCAACTTATCACTACACAGGTAGGCCTGGCTGGGGTAAGCATGCAGCCCGGTCATTAGTGGGCCCTGCCCGGTGCTGAGCCACAGCCCTGGGTAGAGGCAGGAAGTGGGGGATCAACCAAGAGCCAGATGCAGGAACTGGTACCAGGGCTGGGGTGGCTCTTAAGGGGACTTCCCATGCCCTAGAGGAGAAGGGTAAAAGAGATGGGCAGGTGGGAACCTAGCTAGGCAAAAAACCTGCTAGAGTTACAGATACACGACCAGGAACTCAGTTGAGTACCGTCCAGATGGGCCTCAGGTACCTGGAACTTAGCTGGCCCTTGGAGCATGCCTCATTCTGGACGTTGTAAGAGGGTCTTTGGCCAAATCATGTAATTCTAGAAGCCACTGTTACCAATCCATGTTATGCCCACATTTTGTCTGTACCAGAGAGCACCAAGGGTTTTTACCTACATTGTCCTTTTGTCCTTGTCACACCTGGTGAGGTGGGTTGGGTCCAGATGTCAGTTCCCATCTCACAAGCAAGGAGAGGAGGCCCCAAGGGACTGGTAGTGAGAGGCTGAAACAGGATGTGGAGTCAGCTGTGAGTGCTGCAGAGACCGTGTGGGGCTGGCCTCACCTTTGCAGCTGGTCAGCATCACCCCACATTGCTCACGGGCCTCCCCACCTCACAGCCCGGCTCCCTCTTTGCCCCTCAGGCTCTGACCAGTGGAAGATGGCTGAGAGGAAGCTGTTCAACAAAGGCATTGCCATCTACAAGAAGGATTTCTTCCTGGTGCAGAAGCTGGTAAGTTGCGGTCTGTTTCTGGGGCAGGTGAGGACCAGGAGCTGCATATGTGATTTTTGACTTCTGCCTGTGGGGCACCTATAGTTGCTGACTGAACTCTCCTAAAAAGTAGTCAGATCACTGTGATCAAGTAGCCTTGGAGACAGCTTTCTAAACCTTACAAGAAGAGGGAAAGGTCTGCCCTTTTTTCCTTGTTGGTTCTGAGCCCGTTTCTCCTACCTTCGGGTGGTGTGACCATACTCTGGGGTCTCAATCCACACGGGGGCCTGGCATCATACTTAGAATAGGTGGGCGGATAAGACAGGAATAGGGCTTTGAGAAAAGAGGATCCATTCCCCACGGGAATACGGGAAAGGAGGTCACTCTAGGGTGAGGGGAACTGGGAGCCAATAAGTGCCTGTGTTGCTGACCTGGGGGACCGCCACCTGCTTCCTGCCTGAGCCAGGGCTTCCTTCTAGTCACTAGGTGACACACCTAGGTTCCTGAGGTTACCTTGTCATCTCCCATATACTTTTGGAAGAGTACAGTGCTCTGTATCTTTTCCAGCTCCATCTCACAAGTCTGGGCTGTGGGAAGAGTGAGTTACATGGCCCACCAAGGGAAGAGAGCTTCCAAGAACTGACTTTTTCCTATTGGATGGTAGATTGTCTGGACTGGCCCTGGGGTCTGGACAGAGAGACTACTGACAAATTCCCTCATGAGGGCCCTGTTAACAGACAGTCCTTTGTTATATTTTAGTAACACTATCCCCTGATCAGGTAATTTCACCAGGAAATACATGCCTGTGAAATTTACTGAGGTGTCCCTAATGCCTAATGTAAAGAGCAGGCCAGTGGTCAAATGAATAATCCAAGAGAACTGTCAGGAAAGTGTAGCAGTCTAATTAACAATTGACTCAGCCGTTCCTATGCCATGAAGTGTGTCGATTTCCTCCTCATACAGAGGACCCCAGTGGCCCCTGGGCCCTCTGGACAGGAGCTCCTTGCACAGCAGGGGCAGAGCAGTCTGGGAGCCTGGGGGCGGGCAGGGAAGTGTAAGAGAATCCCTGGAGAGGAAGTAGTTCAGAGACCAAATCCAGTGGCCAAAGAGATTTATGAAATGGGAGGACTTAAAATTTCAGAACTGTGAGCTGGAGCTGCCTCAACCCATTACTATTTATACAAGCAAAACTGAAATTAGAAAGGTGGGTCACTTGAGTAAGGCCACAAGGCCATTCAGTGGCAGGGTTAGGAGCAAGACTTGGGCCTTCTGCCTCCTCTTCAGGTTTCCCAGAGCTTTTTTTTTTTTTTTTTTTTTTTTTGGTGCTGGGGATCGAACTCAGGGCCTTGGGCTTACAAGGCAAGCGCTCTAACCGCTGAGCTAAATCCCCAGCCCACCCAGGGCTTTCTTACTAGTTTGCCTTGAGTCTTCTCTCAGGTAGGACAGTGTGGTATTTCTCTGCCTCACTTGTCAGCCACTGCTCCAGGAGGAGGAATGGACCTGCATGCCTGTGTCACCAGCTTGGAGCTGGTTTCAGATGCGGTTGATGCCCAGACTTTTCCTTTTAACTCTTTTGCTTGAAAAGTTTCAAACTTACAGAAAAATCAAAAGAAAGAACAGTACAATAAACACCTATTGACCTTTCACTTAGATTTATTTGTCGTTCGCATTGATCCCCCTTCTTTGCTTTTCCCTCTCTTGTCTACATCTAAACTTGCACACTCACGTAAACACAAGACTGTTTTCCTTTCTCCGTTTTAGCTAATCATGAAAAGTTACAGATAGCCTGTCCTGTGGCCCAACAGATTTCCAGTGTGCATTTCCTAAAAACAAGAGTTATTTTTCAGTAAAACCACAGTGCCATAAACAATTCCAGTTCTCTTGCCAGTAGTGCTGAAGCGTCGGCTAACTGCGTTGGTCGGTGGTTTGTGGCAGAGCAGGCACTGGAGAAAGGACTGCATTTCCTGGGCTCACTGCGTTTAGTTTTTGGCCTAAAGGTGAAGGGGGGGGGCTGGGGATTTAGCTCAGTGGTTAAAGTGCTTGCCTTGCAAGCACAAGGACCCGAGTTCAATCCCCAGCGCCAAAAAACAAAACAAAAAAAAAAAAAAAAAAAAAAGGTGAAAGGGGACGTGTAGGAAGGAGAAAGACTGGATTCTCTCCAGGCAGGCGAGCCAGACCAGCAGACTCTAACCTCAGTTTTGGCTTCAAACCAGATCCAGACCAAGACTGTGGCGCAGTGTGTGGAATTCTACTACACCTACAAGAAACAAGTGAAAATCGGTCGCAATGGGACTCTTACCTTTGGGGACGTGGATACAAGCGACGAGAAGTCGGCCCAGGAAGAGGTCGAGGTGGATATTAAGGTGATTGCTTTTCCAGCCCCAGCTGCCTAGGGCCTGGCAGGATCTGGGGCCAGGGCCAAGCGCTGCACGAGTCTGCGGAGGGCAGGCAGAGGGAAGCAGGGTCCCTAAGAGCCCCCAAGAGCTGATGTCCCCGGCCCTAGACCTTTAAGTTTTCCTCTGTAGTAGACAGCTGGGGTCACAGTAATTATGCATGATATAGGTGCAGAACGTTGGAGAATTTTCCCACAGTATTTGTACCACCATCTACTGTTGTCTCCTCATAGCAGACCTCTAGCACTGTTTCCCAAACCTCAGTCATTCTTGCATCACCTTTGTGATTTCTGCTCTATCCGCAGCCTACCATGTGTCACCATTGCTATTTTTGTCATGTCCACATGCCACTTGTGCTATTACTTAACAGTTTTCTTTGCATCAACCCATATTTTTACTCAAATAAAGGGGAAGCTCTATATCACAATCATGAATAGAAAACCAGTATTGTTCCCCATAAATAGAAGAAACTGGTAAAAATAAATACATATGAAAACCAACCACTGTTACCAAATTCTAGTTAGATGTTGGCTTACCTGCCAGGGTTCTGAGATGGAGGCCTGACCTCTGTTTGTTAAAGAAATTATCAGGTCTACAGACGCATAAAGGACACATTAATACCAACCTGAGGTTTTGTACTTGACTTAACCAGGATTGAAAGAGAATTAAAAAAGGAATATTATTTAATTCTGCATCCATGTATCTGTCTGATACTATCTCAGAGTGACACGTTCACACTTGGTAACATGCTGCTCTGAGACAGGGAGTAGTTTGCTCCCCATTTTGCAGATGGAATGGGAGCGGAGATACAGAAAGTATTACGAAGACGGTTTGGAATTGGAGCTCAGCTCCTGCCTGGCTCACCAGACCACTCTGCCTGAGGATGTGTCTTCTGGGTATCTGTCCAGGAGGTCAGGTGGCTTGTGGGTCCTGGCATGGTCCCTTGCTGCCCTGGCTCAGTCTCAAGTGCTCAGGCTTATCCTAAGGGCTCCCAGGTCTCAAGACTGTCTTCTGTGCCCAGGCAGACCAGTCACCAGAGCGCTGTGACCTGAACCAGACCGGCAGGACAAGTAGGGGCTCCTGGACCCTGGCTAGGTCAGAATCAGTGCACTATTGCAGTGTGACTGAGCATGTTCTTATCCCCCATAGACTTCCCAGAAGTTCCCAAGGGTACCTCTTCCCAGAAGAGAGTCCCCAGGTGAAGAGAGGCTGGAGCCCAAAAGTGAGGAGAAGGAGCCCAGGAAGGAGGGGGAGGACAAGGTGCCAGAAATCCAGGAGAAGGGGGAGCAGGAAGAGGGGCGAGAGCACAGCCGGCGGGCCGCTGCTGTCAAAGCCACGCAGACACTACAGGCCAATGAGGCGGTAAGTGTGACTCCACCTCCGCTCCCTTAGCCCAGGGAAGAGGGAGGGCAGAACAGGAACACGATGGCAGTCCTTATTACCACAGTACCAGAAAGTGCACTAAGTACTTTATGCTGTTAACTTGTTTAATCCCCGTAACTCTATGTGGTAGGTACTATTATTAATAACATTTTACAGATGAGGAAATTGAGGCTCAGGTAACACAGCTAAATAGGCAGCTTAACACCAGCTTGCTATTTATTTTTGCACTATGCACCTTCTGGTTCTAAGATTGGAGGAAAGGGGCTTTGTGAAAAGCCAGTGGGTATGTGGGAGACTAGGGAAGCATTCATAAGCCGTAGTTCAGCCCCGGTCAATCCCATGTGGGCTGTCTCCTGCCTGACAGTATCTGAAATGGAGCTGAGACCATAGCAGTAACACTAATGGCCCCTCACACGTGGTCTCTGCAAAGCGCTTTCATTTCCATTATCTCAGTTTCTCCTAGTAAGCCTATAATATGTTAACCCCCACTTTGCAGATGGGACAGTTGAGTTTAGAGATGCCAAGTGACTTGCTTGAAGTCACACTCCAGGTCCTTGAACTCCTAGTACAGTGCTCTGTCTACCACATAGCAGGCCGAGGAGTAAGACTTCTGGCCAGAGGTTCCCTTGGCCAGGAGAGCTCTCCCAAAAAGAGGGACAGGTGGAAATTTGTACACTTTCACTTGCTGGATCTAAGAAGCTGAACAGAGCTGTTTGCTCCCTTCTGAGCTTGGCTGTCTGCGCCACAAGCTGTGTGGTCTGTATCCATACTTTGTTGAGTTCTGCAGATTTTGTGAACACTTTCCTATAAGGGTTGACCCAGGACACGTTGTCATGGCTATCTGGGGCCCCCACCGGAGGCCCCGAGTGGCACCTCCTCCAGGGCTGTACCACCTGTCCTCTCTGCTCTCTGACACCTGCTCTTCCAGTTCTTCCCCTCTGTCCAGCGTTTGCCATGCTCTGTGTGCTTCAGTGAGTGACCTGCACATCTGCATCTGTCCCTTCCACCAGACCCAGAGTTCTCTGAGGGCAGGAGTCTTGTCTGTCAACTTCTGTGTCCCCAGCACCTATCACATCACACGGACCTGAATTTTTTTTTAACGGCATGAAGGCCAGCAACTTTGTAAACAGTAGAGCTAGAGTGGACCTAAGATTAAATGGGCTTCTGAGAAGGCACTGAAGCCCTGTTGCTGGAAGGATTCAAGTGGATGCTAGGTGACTACATGGCAGGAGTGTGTGATGTTTAAGGGCCCTGTATTCCCTGAGATTCCAGAAGTCTGGATCCGTGCTTGCCCAAAGCACTCAACTCTCCATGTTGATTTTCTCCAGGCTAATGACATCCTCATCCTGCGGAGCCATGAGTCCAACGCCCCTGAGTCAGAGTCAGCAGGTGGCCAGGCCTGGGAGAAGCCAAGGGAGGGGCCAGGGAAGTCACGAAGAGCCCTGCCATTTTCAGAGAAGAAGAAAAAACCAGAGGCATTTAATAAGACGCAGAACCAGGAGAACACTTTCCCTTGTAAAAAATGTGGCAGGTAAAATGGCCAGCACTGTCCCCGCACTGGGTGGGAGGGGGTGCTACGGGGAGCTCTCAATTTGTCTTCTGATTGGCTCAGCGGGTTGCCAGGGTAGTGATGTCATGGGGCAGCTTTAGACGGGGCCTGCGGGCATGGGTGGGGTGTGAGGGTGGGGGGTTGGCTGCCAGTCGGGAAAGCCGGGCACACCCTCCACACACCCGGGGGTGCTGGGGCCGACCAGCCCCTTACCTGCGGCCCTCCTGCCTTGCTGCAGGGTGTTCTACAAGGTGAAGAGCCGCAGCGCCCACATGAAGAGCCACGCAGAGCAGGAGAAGAAGGCTGCAGCCCTGCGGCAAAAGGAGAAGGAGGCCAAGGAGGCCGCTGCCGCCGCCCTGCACCCCCAGGAGGAGAGCGCAGGAGAGAAGGGCTGAGTGCGGCCCGGAACCTCGAGAGCAGAGCAAAGCCAGAGGGCCACGTGGACGTTTCTCAGAAAAACAAATCAGACAGTGAAATAAACGGCTTTTTTATTTACAAAGGCCCCAGCAGCAGTGTTAAGGGCTGCAGGATCCAGTTCTCTTTGCCTTTGGTCCTTGGGAAGTTGTCCTCCTGCTTTCCTGGAACTCTGAGCACGCTGGTCCCCTGGGGAGCTGCCTCTCTGATCTGGCTGCCTCTGCACAGAGCAGTCTCCTCCCTCCTCTTTGCCCTTCCTCCACTTTTGATCTCCAGGAAGCCGCCTGGCCAGCCAAGCACAAGCTCACCTCCTTGCAGCATTATTCCCCTTCCCCCAGCAGACCTGGAAGGCTGCAACAGGCCTTGTCCCAAGCAAGGGACTCCCTTGGAGGGCATGTGGTGTCTTGACGCCAGTGCTGTCCCTGCTGGCGGTGTCCAGGCCTGAGCTGCTCTTGTGACCCCCTTCAGGTCACTGCCTCACTTCATGGGGAGTGTGGCCCAGGACGGGTGCTGGTCTGCAAAGTTTTCTCCAGTTTTTATCGAAGGGGCCACTCCTGCTCTCAGCCTGCTCCGGGGAAGGCCCTGTACCGAGGCTGCAAACTGGAAGCTGGAAGCTGCAGGGCAGGGCTGGAAGGAGGTCTTGACAAGCCCCTCCTGCTTCCCACCCGCCTTTTTGCCAAATACCTGTGGGCGTGGAGGCGGCTAAGGTAGCTTAGCCTCAAGCAGGTCCTCGGTGCCAGCTCCCTGCTTGCCTCTGTCTTGCCCTCAGTAGCTGCCACTTAGCCCCACACACCCCACCCCCTTTGATGCTGGACACTCAGCACTCTCCCCTCAGTCCCTGTGTGCTGGAGATTTCTGGGTCCTTCCCTGGGAGAGAGAGGTCTCCTAACTAGATGGGACAGGAGCCTCCATTCTTTGACTCCTGTCATTTGGGAGCTATTTATTTATTCTTAATATTTAATTTCCAGCATCCTCTCAGGGACCAGGGGCCTCCTGCTTTCCAGAGGCCCAAGTGCATTTATTCCAAAACAAGGCACCTTTTGACACCCCCAGTTCCCCAGGCCCTAGGGTCCCTCCCCTTGTCGCTCTGGAATTTCTTGCCACCAACGAGAATGAGCAGCACTGAAAAGGTGGGAATGTGGAGGGTGTCCCCAAAGCTACAGAGACCAGCAGGAGTGAGAGATCAAAGGCAGTTTCTGTTGCTCGCCTTTGGTACTTTGAAATTGCCTGAGGGAGTTGGCAGGAGGCTGGAATTTTAGTTTTGTTTACCAGCCCTGCATTCTAGCCTGAAGAAGCCATATTTGGCATGGAATCACTGAAGGGAAGGGGTCAGAAGTTTCTGAAGGCCCTTTCACTTGCCGGTCTCATGGGGAGCCTGAGTTATTTTTCTGATCTCATTACTCGAGTTGTGCAAAAAAAATTCTAAGTGAATGTGTATGTGACAGGCCAACATGTTAGGAACCCGGGATTCATCTGCTACTACCTAGGAGATAGCCTAAAGACAACACGTCAGTTATTGGGAATGGAGAGGGAATTTTGCTTTTAAACTATGCACTATGAGATATTTTTTACATTTTCTTATGCATTAATAAGGGTTCTGTAAGACTCCAGTTAAGAAGATTCTACTCAGATCTCCAGCTTCCTTGTTAGTTTCTTTCATAGGTTTCTGCAAGCTCCAAGTCCCAAGACTACAAAAATCTGGTGTACCCTCTAGAAGAAGGAGGGCAGCAAATTTAGGCTCTCTTCTAAATCACTTATATAATGTGAGTGCCTTCGCAGCTTAGCCCCAAAGTGCTACTTATGTTTCCCAAGGTTTTTTCTATTTAAACCATATTTGTTTTCGGGCCCCTTTATGGACGTGCGATAACAGAAACCTCCTTCAGTCACATGAGACTCTTCTGTTCAGTGGTAACATCTAGTACTTAGAAATCTTTTCTTGCTCTCTCTCCCTCCTCCCTGCCCCCCTTTCCTTCTTTCCTCTCTTTCTTTCCTTTCTTCCTTTTTTCTTTCTTTCCTTCTTTTTTTTCTTCCTCTCGCTCGCTCTCTCTCTCCTCTCTCTCTCCTCTCTCTCTTGCTAATAAAGCGATTCTAGTCTTTTAAGCTCACACCAATGTAGCCAGGAAAGGTCAAGATGGTACCTCTTGTATGAATCGCATCAGACACCGAGTGCTAGGAGAGCCCCTGTTTCAGAATGCATTTGTACCTAGAATGCAGTGTGGCAAATGAAATGTTTAGAGGGCAGAGGCAGTTGTGGCAAGTGACCTGTCAGAAAGTAAGTGTAGCTGTAGAAGCTGGCACAGGTATATCCTTAATGGTGCTTTCTCCCTATGACTATATTAGGCTTGTCTTTTGTTGTTTTTCCTATTTAGCATTCTTTGCTTTAACAAGTTAAACTACAAATAGCTTCAGCTTTCTAACGTCCTCCCAATACCATCTTACCATATCAATCTCCCAGCCTCCATTTGTATTCTGTTAAAGGTGTGAAACTGACCTAGTGCCTGGTGTCTGTACCATTTCTGAGGTCTCTTACTCACCTGAGGAGACAGTGTCATCATTACTGTGCTCCATGCCTTTAGCAGCCCCCCTCACGGCTAAGGTGCACACCGGTCTGCCCCTCTGACACCCCGCTGACCCCCGCCTTGGCACAGAGGTCTTGTGCTGCTTATGTCGAAAGGGACTCCCTGTATTAACTGCCTCAGTGACCTAACCTCTTTCTTCTCATGTGCCGAAGTTAAGATGAAGGAGGAACACAACATACACTCGAGCCTCAGCTGTTCAGTGTTTTCACTGGGGTTCACTTTTCTGGGATGTTATTTATTACCAGACTGGCAAGCCCAACTCCTTCGGTTTACAGGAAGTATGCATATTTTTCTAATACAATTGTGTCTGCCCCACATTTGGCTGTGTTAATATTTGTCTCTGATTAACAATTTGCAGCTGTTTCACCTTATTCGTCTCAGAGCTGAAGGCCTTGTTGGCGGGGACAGCACAGGAACAGCCTTGACAGTCTGTAATTATTGTACAGATATTTTAATAGCATATAAATAAGTATATTCCTTTTATTTCGAAAAAAATCAGACACTGCCTTTTGTGTGTTTGCTGCCTGTGGCACCCTTTTTTAAAAGACTGTTACATATTAAAATAGTGTACATATATAAATATATATATAAATATTACCTCTTTTGCTGTACAGTTGTGATAGACCAGACGGAAGATTTTATTTTTTGTGTGCTTTTTATAAAAAATTAATACACTAAAGAGAATCTTGCTGATGTGATTGTAATGTATCTATGTAACTTATTTACTTTTGAATGTTCTTCTGTATCTTTAAACATTTTATTAAATAAGGTTTTAAAACCTCAGTTGAATGCCATGTCCTTTTAGGGGGATCTTCACCATCTGGGAGTGACTTAAGTAGGCCTTGTTTCGGAGGGCCATTATGTGACATGTTTGAGCTATAAGGATTGTTTCACCGGCCCATTGTCATTAAAGCCAGAAAAGGGGAAATAAGTTTGCCTAGCTACAGAGACGACTGAGTAGACAAGACCTTTTAACTCGTCAGTCCAATTATTTAAATCCAGGATGACCAAAATTTGCATATTTTTTCACTGATTTTTATAACAGGAAATACAATCTTATAAAATTTATTCAATAAAAGAATAGATTGGTTGAAATGACACCTGCCCCAGCGACACTCGGGGTAAACTTAAGTAGTTAACAAAATTTTAGATAAAGTATAAATCAGTGTCTCTTTCACACACATTCCTACGTTCCAATTTTACTGGGATGAAATACAGAGGGTGCAGACCATGGACAGGTGGTACAGGGGGTGAACTGGGGTGCTAATGAGTATTTTCTTTTTTTTTTTTTTGAGACAGGGTCTGGCTATGCAGCAGGCTGGCCTCAAACTTGCAGCTATCCTCCTGCCTCAGCCTCCCGAGTGCTGGGATTACAGGAGTGCGCTAACGAGTATTTTCACACGCAGCACAGACTGAGCAACCTGAGAAGACAAGTCCAACATGATGCATGCATTTTCAACAGTATCTTTTTTTTTTTTTTTTTTTTTTTTTTTTTGGTGCCGGGGATCGAATTCAGGGCCTTGTGCTTGCAAGGCAAGCACTCTAAGCACTGAGCTAAATCCCCAGCCCCCCAAATTAGATTATTTTTAAACCTGGTGCTTATTTTTTGTTTATTGTAAAAAAAAAAAATCTGGAAAATATGAAAAAGGAAATGAGCCATCAGAGTATCCAGAGGGAGAGCCCCTCGCTGGCACCATGGCAACTGCGCGACCCTGCAGTCACAGGAGCGCGCGCTCGCGCGCCATCCGGGACATCGTTGCCATGGCCACGCAGGCGCGCTCCGTCGCGGGGAAGCACCGGGGAGTGTGCGTTCCGGGCGGCTGGCAAACGGCCCCGCCCTCCACTGCGGCAGTCACGCGTCCGCGAGTTGCGGGAAGGAAGCGCCGGGCAGCCAGGCTGCGCCGGAGCAATTGCAGTCCGCACACCCTGCAGCCTGTACTCGGCCTCGGCGCTGCTGCCTCCAGCCTCGCTTATCGTCCTTCCCGTGCCTCTGCTACCACCGTTCCCTGTCGTCGCCGTGCAGAGGGGTCCTCTAGCCCACGAAGACGCCGCTCGCCTGCTGGTCTGGCCGTCGCGACCTCGGCACAGCCTCGCCCTCTGTCTGCCTGCCAACCGCTGCCCGCCCATCTGAAGGCTAGGCTCCTACAGCGAACGTCCCGTCGGCTTCGGAACCGCAGTCGCACGCCGCAGTCCCGGCTGCGGGAGGCGCGGCCACGCCCCGAGGCCACGCCCCGCGGCCACACCCGGCCTTTCCCGCCCCCAGGCGCCCGCCTTGGCCTCGGTTCCGGCTTCTCGCTTCTGCGCGGCTACGCGACGCCCAGACTGCTGGCCGCTGACCCCTACCCGGGGCGCAGAATGGCGACCCCGCGTGATTGACTCCCTGAGCACCCGCGAATCAGGCCGCGCGGACTGACTTTGCGGGCAGGGACGCGGCGAGAGCAGTACTGTGTGTGTCCTTGATAATTGTGATTGCGTGAAGCTTGCCCTGGTAGGAAGCTTGCGTGGTAGGGCCACCCTCTGCCCTACCTGGGGAGACTGTTGTTGTTGTGCTTGGGCGCTGTGAGCCACCGGTGCACTCGATAGTTGGGGGAAATGGCGGTGACGCTGTTGGAAGACTGGTGCAGGGGGATGGACGTGAACGCTCAGAGAGCTCTGTTGGTCTGGGGGATCCCAGTGAACTGTGATGAGGCCGAAATTGAAGAGACCCTCCAGGCTGCGATGCCCCAGGTCCCCTATCGAGTACTTGGGAGGATGTTCTGGAGGGAAGGGAATGCGAAAGCAGCCTTGTTAGAGCTCACAGGCGCTGTCGATTACGCCGCGATCCCCAGGGAGATGCCGGGCAAAGGAGGGGTCTGGAAGGTGGTCTTCAAGCCCCCCACTTCCGATGCTGAGTTTTTAGAAAGGTTGCACCTTTTCCTTGCTAGAGAGGGGTGGACCGTGCAAGATGTCGCCCGTGTTCTTGGGTTTCAGAACCCTGCTCCGGCCCCGGGTCCAGAAATGCCAGCGGAGATGCTCAGCTACATTTTGGATAATGTTATTCAGCCTCTTGTAGAGTCCATATGGTACAAGAAGCTGACGCTGTTCTCGGGGAGGGACATCCCCGGACCTGGGGAGGAGACCTTTGATCCCTGGATAGAGCACACTAATGAGGTCATG
Organism: Hystrix cristata; assembly: GCA_004026905.1. NCBI lineage: Eukaryota > Metazoa > Chordata > Mammalia > Rodentia > Hystricidae > Hystrix > Hystrix cristata. The sequence continues at coordinate 123,017 of PVJO010002628.1, forward strand.
GAGGAGTGGCAGGTGTCTGATGCCGAAAAGAGGCGGCGGTTGGTGGAGAGTCTGAGAGGCCCCGCTGCTGATGTCATTCGCATCCTGAAGACCAACAATCCAGCCATAACCACCGCCGAATGCCTGAAGGCACTTGAACAGGTGTTTGGGAGCATCGAGAGCTCTAGGGACGCACAGGTCAGATTTCTGAACACTTACCAGAACCCAGGAGAAAAATTATCAGCTTATGTCATTCGTCTGGAGCCTCTGCTGCAGAAAGTGGTGGAGAAGGGGGCCATTGATAAAGATAACGTGAACCAGGCCCGCCTGGAGCAGGTCATTGCGGGGGCCACCCACAGTGGGGCCATCCGGAGGCAGCTGTGGCTGACAGGGGCTGCGGAAGGGCCTGCCCCTAACCTCTTCCAGCTGTTGGTGCAAATCCGAGAGGAGGAGACCAAAGAGGAGGAGGAAGAGGCTGAGGCGGCCCTCCTGCAGTTAGGCCTGGAGGGGCACTTCTGAGCCCCAGGAGAAGGGACTTTAGTGCAGACCTAGATCACAGCTGCTTTTGTTGTTCCTGTGTGGTCTTGCAGGCGTGTCTCTGAGTAGTAAAGACACCCTTGTTCTGTTCATTTGTTTTGTGGGGGATGCTGGGGAGTCAGGCCTGCATATTTATTAACTTCGGAAAATTGTGCAAGCAAGCACCAGGAACTGCTGCGGTATAAATGGAGCATGAAAGCAGAAATGCCAGGGAAGGGCTTGGACACAAAGTGTTGGGTACAAGCTGGCATTGTGGCGTCGTCAAGTGGTGGAAAACGTGAATCTGTGGCATTTCCCATTGTGATAATTAAGTGTGAAATTGCATGTTCAGATGTTTAGTGCAGGGCCTGACTCACAGTTACTGAACACTCTAGAAGGGTTCAATAAAAATGTGAGTTGTTTATATTTGCTACTAATAATGTGAATAGCTTGTGTTATTGTAAATTGCCCCAATTTCTATTAATGGAAATACGAATTTATTAGATATTACTCAGCTTTACAAGGCAAATTTCTTCTCATCTTTCAACATCTGGGTCAGTTCAGTTGAAAAGTATTCTGAGACTTCAAAATGAGGTGTTAAAAAGTACAAAACTGGGTAAATCAATTTTCTACTGTATAAGATACAGATATCAATCAAATGGGGAGGTCGATGTGAACTAGTTAAGTTCCCCCACTTCAAATCTTTATCATATTTGTTCAATGCTGATTCTGTGTTCTGAATCTGAAGTTATAGGTAGAGTATACAAATAAAAATAATTTTAAAATTAGTCTTCTGATTTTTCTGACATGTATAAAAAATGTTAGTGTAGTTAAGCTTGTATCCTTTTTCTTATGAAGACTTTCTCCCCATCATTAAAAAGAAAAATCTAACCTTGATCATTAAGGTGTTTAACTTGCAATAGTGTCTAATGTATTCAGTTTTTACACGTTTTCTTCAAGGCCAATGTTAGGAGATTAAATAGCCAGATACTACTAATATACAAAGTGACTACAAAACTTTAGAAAATTCTGAAATGAAGTTTAGGAGGTTGTTTGTGATTTTTTTTTTTTTTTGGTGGTACTGGGGATCAAACCCAAGGGCACTCTACCACTAAACTATATATCCGCAACCCCCACCCCCTTAAATTCTGATTTAGGGTCTTGGCTTAGTTGCCTGGGCTGGGCTTGAATTTGCGATCTCCCTGTGACTAAGCCGGCCAGCTGTTTTCCCTTTTAAATCACTTTGCATCTAAAAGCTTGTTTCACTGAGGAAGTAATTCATCACACCTGTGTAAAGTGAGATTTTACAGACGCCATTTCATACTAAGAATACAAAAAGAAAACTTCGAAATATATTTAGCTGTAGATTCAATGACTGGATGGCCCACCCTCAAGAGCCTTAGTAAATACCAGAAGTAACTGCATGAACGTTAGGTCTTCTGTGGGGTTTCCCATAGCGTTTTAAAATTATAGCTGACTCATCTAACAGCCATGCTGTACGCTATATGTGAAAACTAATAGTGGTATGTGTTTTTCCAGATTTTTCAGTTACACTCATGTCTTCCCATGTCATAGTGGTACCTCTTTCGTTCATCCCCTCACAAATGCACGTCCACATTCTTGCCTGCCTCCTTCCTCAGCAGACATGCTTATCTTTACTTCCCCCCACTTTTTCATACCCCGTCCCCTACCCACCAGACTCTTGTAAGTCCCTGCTTCGTTCCCATCAGCATCAGATACACACACACTTCCCTCACTTCACACTTCTGTCTTCATGCCTTTACTCTCCTCCTCTGTCTTAGTCACTTTTTTTGTTGCTGAGACAAAATACCTGATACTGAGAGTTAGAGGAAAAGTTTATTTGGCTTACAGTTTGTAGAATTAAAATTTTTCTGCTTTTTAAGGAAAGATAGCAGCAAACAAGCTGTCCTCATAAATATTTGTGGGATAAGAAGCAGAAACTGCATCGCAGACCTGTTCTGTGACCAAAATTACATTTTGGCTAATAGCACAGAGTATGTGCCCGCAAAGTGTGATGTTACTGACATTGCTGGATTATTCCTGCTTCTCATTTTAAGGGCCTGTCAGCCCATTTACCTTGTGCACTTCTGGAAGTAAGTTGAGACCTAGGAATGATAAGTGTAGTAGTAACTTGTCCCTAAAAACACTCTGTCTAGATAGAAGTCAATGAATTTGGAACAGTAGAAAACTAAAACTTGGGCAAAGAAATCACTGGTAGTAAACTACTGAAAAAAAAAGTTTAGAAGATGACCCAAGTAGGGAAATTAGGAAATCCTGACTGTGCTTATGTTGAAATTATGTCAGTTTCCTTTCTTTTTTTTTTTTTTCCTCAATTTTTTGAGACAGAGTCTCACTATGTAGCGCAGGCTGGCCTCAAACTTGCAGCAGTCCTCCTGTCTCTTGCCTCCCAAGTGCTGAGATTACAGGCATTTGCCCGGCCCAGCTTGCTTTCATAAGCTCTCACAGGCATGTACATGCTCATTCTCTCTCCCTGTCTTCCCCTCACCCCATCCAAAGGCCGAATTTTTTTGGAACTGAATTTTTTTGGGAACTGAAGTTCCCATAGTTGCTCAATATTAACTAAAACTAGCTAAAACTAATGGTCATGCAACAAAAAAACACAAATATTCTTTTCTTATAAAATAACACAATTTATTACTATTTTAAAACAAGTCTCACAAAATAACATTCAGAAATTCAATATTTCTAAATAATTTAACACACAATAACTTTAGTCGTAAAGTCATGCTACAAAATTCCTGTGTATAAAAGATTATTACCAAAGTATTAATAGATGTTAAAATGCTCTTCGGAATGGAATTAGTTCTAAAAGCCAAAGATCCGGGACTGAAGCTCATGATCATAACTGACAACCTGGGAGAAGCAGTTGGAGATAGATACATACACTCTCTTCTGCGTCCAACTCACCAGTCTATCTATAGACATGCTCATGGTAGGCAATAGCACGTCGGAGGCAGGCGCTCCCTACTGTTCAAAGAAGCAGAGAGCTTCCAACCAATATAGTTTAGCAACAACTTAATGTAGACAACATCTAAATTAGTTTTTAAAATCTGGATGTGGGGAAGATAACTCACAAGGTGTCTGAGTAGAACTACTTGACACATCTTCCAGAGGGATGATTTGGGATATAGCGGATAACAGAAGATGACGCGAGTCTGGAAATCAGGAAATCCTGCTTGTGTCAATGGACAGCAGTTGCTCATGCTGGCTTAGAATGAGCAAGGTGAGGTCTGACACTTGTCAGGGTAGGTATTTATACACCTGATTTTTGGAAGTACTTTCCACCAACATCCAGTTCAGAATTTTAAAGTGCAAATCTACTGAAAAATAGTTTACTCTCCCCCACCCCCCCTGTTAATTTGCTGGATCATAATTTGGTTGGCTGGTTCCCCTCTAATCTGCCCAATATGGGAAATAACCTAGAATCAAATTATGACTTCTCTAAGTGTCGAGTGTCAAGTTTATCTTAGGCCAGAAAAAGGTAAGTCTTAGTCTGGTTTTTCTTTTCAGTTTTCTTCCTTTGCAATCACTGATTAATAAAAGGCAGGAATAGATACATAGATATGGTATTTCTAAAAGCTCAGTGATTTTAAAATGTAACCCTTAATTGTTTAAGTTTCACCTATTTTATAGTTTTACAAAAGGAAAACAGTATGACATGCTAGAGTAAAGAGGCATACAGTCAAGTTAGCTGTGTCAGAAGCACCAACTCTGCTACACTGAATCTTGTTTCATTATTTACAGACACAAAAAAAGGCCCAAATAAAGCAAAGGTGTGCCAAAGGAATGAATTTCTGGTAAAGGATAACTTGCAGTTTAGCAGTTTTCTCTCCTTACTACTGCTTATGATGTCTAAGGTCTTAGTGAACCAAGGATCTGACTGTACTCAGAGAGATACTAACTACTAATGATAGGTGCTTTGATATTTTCTACACCTTTTTAAAGTGAATGACTAAATTCAGCCTTTCTGGGCTGGCCTTATGCTTTTCCATTTAGCCCTAAGAAAAACCCAGGTGGAAGATTTCAACTCTGTAAATCACCAACTCTGAGAATAAGTCAGCAGTTACAGTTCAGTTTCTATTTCTCCTTATTCTGTTTTCAACTCATTGGCAAAAGGTGTCAAAAGAAGCACCTATTCAACTAGCAAATTCCACTCAGGAACCATACTTAATTGCCTCATACTATCTTCATACGTGGAATGGATTCAGTAAGCATACCAGGTTATTGACCAGTTATAATGAGCAGATATCTTTCTGATCACACTCAAAATCGATGTCTACAGCAGCTAACTTTTATACATGATACATTTTACACAATATTCTTCTGTATTTAACGACTGTCACAATCTGCAAAAATTTGCATATTAGGTAATGAATGATGATCCATTTTATAAAGTATATTCAAAACGTTAAATTTTAGAGACAAAGCAAAATCTACCATAAAGTTGGATTCTGTTGATAGTAACAGAGAGGTAGGTTAATAAACACTGTCCTAAAATAAGCAAGGATACTAAGAAATAAAATTTGAGACCCTGCTGAGAAAAATACAGGTTTAACCTCCTAGCCCTGAGTTTCTAATACTATGTGAAACTTATGAAAATTAGTATTACAAAAAAGGGGAACACTTCTGACCATTTCCTTCCACCCATGATTATAAATGCATCACCTTCTTTCGCACGACTCTGCTGGCACATGGCTATGCAGTGAAAATAGATGGACCCTGGACAAAAGGAACACTGGGGCAAAAAAAGCACTGGTTTTTAATCAGGGGAGAATTTGATCCACTCTTTGCCCCTTGGGTAAGATGGCAATGTCTGGAGACACCTTTTGTTGTTGTAACTGGGGAGGGGGAGCTACTGGCATCTATTGGTAGAGGTTAGAGATGCTGCTAAGTATCCTACATAGGACAGTCTCCCACAACAATGAATTATCTAGCCCAAAATGTAAATAGTACCAATGATGAGAACCTCTGGCTTAAAGGAACAAAATCCTACAAACAGGGAACACAAGGCCTGGCTTTTAAGGCCTGGCTAGGTAATATGGCCATAGGCTTAGAATTAGAGAAAAGTTGAATTCCTCGGCAGATGAAAATCAAATCTACTATGAAAAATTAAAGGGGCTGGGGATTTAGCTCAGTGGTAGAATGCTTGCCTTGCAACCATAAGGCCCTGAGTTCGATCCCCAGCATCCAAAAAAAATTGATGAAAAATTAAAATACTGGACAGATGCCAGAGCTCCACCATCATTTATAAGAATAGAAGGGCTGGGGATTTAGCTCAGTGGTTAGAGTGCTTGCCTTGCCAGCACAAGGCCCTGAGTTTGATCCCCAGTGCAAAAAAAAAACAAAAAAAACAAAAAACAAAAAAAAGAATAGAAGTAAAGTGGTACACACCCGTAATCCCAGCACTCTGAGGGTAGGAGGATCACATGTTTGAGTCCAGCCTGGATAATTTAGCATACTGGTGAGATCCTGTCTCAAAATATGTAAGGGCTGGGGATGTAGCTCAGTGCAAAGACCCTGGGTTCAACCCCCAGTACTGGAAGAAAAAAAGGAGAAGTTTAAATGATCCTCTAACTTCGGAGTGTAGGCATCATCCATATTGAGTAGGTCAAATATCTAATCTCAGAGGCATAAACCAAAGGCATTAAATAGAAACTAAATATGCAGCAGTAAAGGATGATAAAGGAATGATTTGGGGGACTATACTGAATGTCTTCATATAGCCAATTTTTCATTTTCTAATTGCATGAATTCTCACTTTAATTCCAGGAATAGGGAAAGTGATTCAAATATTTGTTGAATGCGACTGAATGTGAATTTTGTGTAAAAAGTACCTTCCATTTCTCTGAGAACCACAAGTGATTAAGAGGCATTAAGAAAAAGAAAAAAAAATCTACATTACAGAATTCAGAAAAATCAAACACTAAGATTGTAAACTATTTCATAAATAAATTCAATATAAAGTCATCCATTTTCTATAATATTCACTTCCAGAGTAACTTTTAGAAAATATACCCATACGTAGCAATATGGCTTCAAGCTTGCCTACTGGATGAAGTGCAAACTACAAGATCACCCTCCCACTCAGTTTATGGGCCTTAAACATCACCAAGGAGCATGAAGGCTCATTGCCTGTGGTTCACAAAAGAAATGCTGAAGGCTCTGGATGTATAAGCCAGTCAGGGTAAAGGCTTCTTCCTATTAGATTGAAAGGAAGAGCTAACAGGGATTAGACTAAGAGTTTTTGTTTGGATTTAGAGTTGATTGTCAAAGCGGTGGTCCCTTTTGATCAGAATGACTCTTAGAGAAATCAAGCGATTCTTAAGTGATAGCTGTAGATTTCTGAAATCTAGGACTACTTATGCAATCACTTTTAAAAAATGATTCTCCCCTCTTTCATTAGATGGGGAAATAAGAATCAACAGTCTCTGGTTGAGAGACTTTAGGCACAATTCGGCAGGAGGCCCCTGACTTCTTTTCTGCAGCCTTTAGTGATTCACTCATGACCTGCTATGGACTTCATCTGGTTACTGATGACATCTTGCATTTTCCAGAAATGATTTTTTTCTTACATGATACGTCCTAATCTCGGCATCTAACTATTACTTTGCAATTCAGAGGTGAAATCATCTACAATGATCACACAGGAGGCAGTCCTCACACATACTGCCATCTGCCTGGGATCCCACACTGAAATATCTCTTTTCTCTTCTTGCCACAACCACTTACATAATACACTTTCTGAGCTTTTCAACTTAGAAGTTCTCAAAAAAAAAGTTTTGAAATATATACGTATATATTTGAATACAACCTTCATTTCTGAGAAGTACCAAATTCAATCTTCAAATCTGTACCCTTCTAACCTTAACAATGAGGTGGTTGATATTTAGGGTAGAGCTATTGACTTTAAACTAGAAGGAACTACAAACCAAAATATGTGCTTCAGGCCAGGTCCGTGTGGGTAACGTGGCCACACTCCTGGTCAAAGGAGGGCCATGACAGTCATTTCAACTGCTGACCTCGATCACAGAATGACTGATTGTTCCTGTACAGTGACTCAAGTGGCCATGCATGTAAACATAACCTCAATTCCAGTTGACAATCTTTGGAAAAACAAATAAATAATTACAACATGGGTTAGAAGGCCTCCAAGATACTAATTCTTCCTTTTTATCTCACAGCTTTTTCCATCTGGGCTTTGGAGTCTTGGTTCCAGGACTGCTGCTGTATGGATTTCTAAGAGACACCCTTTCCCATCACCACGCTCCCTTCAGAACCAAAGGCATGACACGTTTGTGCTTCTGACTTGTAAGGAGATGGGCCTTCTACAGATTCAAAAGTGTATTTTTGGGGGGGTGCTAGGTGCTGGGGATTGAACTCAGGGCCTTGTACTTGCTAGGCAAGTGCTCTAACACTTGAGCTAAATCCCCAGCCCTCAAAACTGTCTTTTTAAATGCCTGGCCTAAAAATCACTAAACAAACTGAATAAACAACATTTGTTCCTTTGCTACTAAAATGATTGGTCTATAAATTTCAATAGATGGGGCCACATAGTACATAACTGGGAATGAAGACAAAAATGGAAAAGTTGTAGTTTCAAAAAAATAGAACTAGACTATATAAAGTTGGCGTTAGCAATTTTGGGGAGCAACACTAAACAGGTTTAGAAAAACACTGGAAGCGAGATTTGTTTTGTGAACTTTCTGTCCCACACAGAATCTTTAAAATAGAGAATTATACAAAACTTATCTACTGTTCTCATGACATTTAAATAAGTTAACACAAAGAGGAAAATATGGTGTTAATTTTCTTCTTCCTCATCCTGTTTAATTACTGGAGTACCTAAAATGAAAAAGAAAATTATTTCCACTTATTCTCAACAAGTTGTTAAAATTCTAAATGAAAATATTTTCTTGTTAACCTGAGAAGCTCTGAGATGCTGTGAAATGTGACATAATAAAATAGTTTCATGAAATAATCTCTTAAATTTCAAATTCGCTAGGAGGCCTCTCAGGAGAATTCACAAGTGGATTAATATAAATACTTAATGAATATATAGCTCCCTAACTATAGAGTTGTAAATAAATATGCCTACAAGTGCCTACAAAAAAATAAGATGGGTGGGGTGGTGCATTCCTGTAATTTCTCTCTTTTTTTTTTTTTTGGTGCTGGGATTGAGCCCAGGGCCTTGGGCATACTAAGCACATACTCTACCATGGAGCTATACCCCAGACATCTTTTCCCTTTCAATAGAAAGGAAATATTCATTCACACAAATACTGTATAAATCATTTAAAGAGTCAAACCAATAACTTGCATATTCACAACTTAATTTAGGAAATAGGACATTACTAGTACCTTAGAGGCCTGTTTACCTCTTCCTGATTATGCCCGTACAATACCTTCTTATAAGAGGAAATCCACTATCTTTGTCATTTTATCCTTTGGTATATATCTTGAGGGGAAAAAGCATTCTTCGTGGTCCCATTTATATAAAACTCTAGAAAATACAAACTGATTCAAAGGGACGGAAAGCAGAACATTGAATTTCCTGGGAGGGTGGTGGAGAGTGGCAAGTGTGAGGGATTGTAAAGAGGCACAAAGATGATTTTGGGGGTGATGTTCATTATCTTGACTATGATAATGGTTTCACAGGCAATATATCTGTTGAAACTTATCAAATTGTGCACTTTAAGTATGTATGGTTAATTATGTGTCAATTATACCTCAAGCTGGGGCTGGGGATTTAGCTCAGTGGTTAGAGTGCTTGCCTAGCAAGCACAAGGCCCTGAGTTTGCTCCCCAGTACCAAAAAAAAAAAAAAAAAAAAAAAGACTCCATTTCAATTATACCTTAAACTGTTAAATTTTTTTATATAGGAAAAGGGTTAGTTAAGAGCCTTTTCGGGCAATTAATTCCCAATCTGAGGACAGAAGAGTTTATCTCTCCCTAGGGAGGGACATCAAAATAATCTCCAAACATTTTTCAAACTGTATGTTCATTCTTTCCCTATCTAGAGACTTGATTCCCCGCCTTCTCCAGGTATGCAGCACCATTTAAGAACAACTGCCATAGTAAGTTGGGTAGATAAAAGAGGTGTTTTGGGGGTGCTGGGGATCGAACTCAGGGCCTTGCACTTGCTGGGCAAACACTCTACCACTTGAGCTAAATCTCCAGGCCCTAGATAAAAGGTTTGAGCACTAAATTTTAGGCAATAGTAGCAGGGAGGGATGAAGAGACACAAAATAGGATCGAAAGAATAGAACACAGAGAGCAGGGATGGTAAGGAAGAGAAAAAGCTTGAGGAAAACTATAAATGACCCAGTTCTTTGTTGGAAAGACCATGTGACTTTTGGTATGAGTATGATGATGAAGACAATAAGGTAAATATGCTCGTGATGGTCATCATCATCGCTGTTGTCATCATCATGAGTTGGATACTACTGATTTTTTTCTAAGTACTCTCCTTCCTCCCATTCAACCAGCCTACTCGGCTCTGTGCACGATTGTTCTGAGGACTGAGTGGGAAGTGGACACAGACCAGACTCTTTGGCTTTTGTCTTTGAAAATCTTAAGAGCTCTGAGAAGATGCTCTTTGTGAGAAGGCAGAATAATGTAGAGAAGGAGTGGGATGGTGATTTTTCCCAGACTAGAAAGAAATTTCCTGGGGGTTCTGGAACAGTAAAATCCTGGCTGTACTTCCTGATAGCACCACTGGGAGGAGGTAAGAGCCCGAGAGAAATGCCTGCATTTTATGGAAGGCGGTAATCCTACAGCTACCAAAGATCTCATTCTCTATAAAGCACTTCCATGACTCATGTGTAGCGAGAATATATATGGCAGGAAGCAGACAGGATGAGTCCTAAGGGTCCCTGGGAATGGAGACAATAGAGTTCTCAGTGAGGATGAGTCCTAAGGGTCCCTGGGAATGGAGACAATAGAGTTCTCAGTGAGGACCTTTGGAAATAATTGACCTGAGACCAGAGGATATCTGCACATGACCTGGCCCTAGAATGATGACATCATCCTGGGAGAGACCTTAAGAATGACACACTAAATTTCTTAACAGCCAGCTGAATTTAATAAGGGAGGTGGCGATCAAAGTGAAAACAAAGTTAATTTATATTGAAATATTTCTCACACATTTGAGTTTTTGGATTATTAAAATCTTTTAAAACGTTAAAAATTTTAAAAGCACAATGTTAAACAAAGATTATTTCATTCCATCCTCATAACAACACTAAAATGATTCATAATGATATTGTTATGACTTCCAGCTTTTATATTACAAATGAACAAAGTTTGGTGAAATTAATTAGCACAATATCACAAAAACTAAATGGTAGAGTCAGTGACATTAACATGAATCTTAGTGGTTGGGAAACTAAAACTGGGGAGGAGAGGGTACGAGAGGGAACACTACAGATTTGATCAAACTATGAGAAAGCAACTACTTATCATTTATGTCTAATTATTCCACAAAATATTTCTGTGACTTGAGAATAAACCTGTTTGTTTTTTCTATGAGATCTTGAAATAAGGATGATCTTGGATCAGTCCAAACATGCTAGGAGTTTTTCATCTCACCTGGCATAAACTGGACCATAAATTTCATAATGGATAGAAACAGTCTTTAAGATTAGGGACAATCCATCATTGACTTTAGTTTTTCTTTTTTTGTTTTTGTTTTTTTTGGAGCCAAGGATTGAACTCAGGGCCTTGTGCTTGAGAGACAAGCACTCTAACTACTGAGCTAAATTCCCGGCCCAACTGTCTTTAGTTTTATTCCTTGTCATGATCCCACGCCAAAAATTGCATTTTTATACCTAGAAAACACTTCTAAGCCAGCCCAGAGTCACTCACCATCCAGTTTTTTTAGTTTGGGCACTCTCTTGGTTGCCTCCTCAATCCAGTTGCCCTCAGCAGAATGTTTCTCTTCCAAAGGATTCCCAACAAATACCAGGTCTTCCAGGCATGGCAGGTCTGTCAGCTTCACAAACTCGGCTACAAGAACAAAGAACACTTCCCACATTAAAATGGTAAGTTTTACTGTTGTAATTTTAGAGATTGAATTCCAAATCACTACCCTCAATTTGTAACTATTCAGGACAGTTAGTTGTTTAAGATTTTGAAGAAGGCTAGGGAAATTTTACTATGTGAAGTCATTGTCTGAGGACATTATGGGATGGGAGGGAAAAAAAGAGACCTCTCTCTTCTACCTTTAATGCTAGCCTAAGGAGGGGCCAGGAAGAGGATGTAAGGATCAGAACTGAAAAGGATTAGCCAATCTACAGTGATAAATGTTCTCTTTGCTGTGTTGCACTGGGGTAGGCTAAGCTATGCTGCTTTTGTCTCCAACTATTCCTTCATCTTCAAATTCTTAAAGCAACACATTCAAATCATTATTGCAGAACCTATCATAAAATATTATAGTTATTAGCTTGTGAATGAACTTTCCCCACTAAACTGTAAGCTCCTTGAGGGCAGGGACAATTTCTGTTCAGTTATATATGTCAAGAGTCTGGGATTGTTCATGCACATAACAGGGCTTCAGGACACGCTGAATTAATAATGTGCAATAAAAAAGCAAAGCAATATAGATTATCAAATAAGTCTTCCAGAGGTTGGGAATTTAGCTCAAGTAGGAGAGTGCTTGCCTAGCAAGTACAAGGCCCTGAGTTTGATCCCCAGCATCCCCTACCCCCAAAAGGAGTCTTCCACTCAAGAATTATTAGATTTAAACCGATTCTTTCAGCCTTTGAACAACAGAGTCTTTATGATTAACAGAACAAGGACCTACCTAATTATATTTTTTCTAAGTAAAAATTTAGATATATATTTCACGTATTTAAAATTTAGGAATTCCTATACTATTTCTATAAAAAATGGAAATAAATTGTTCCATTTTACATCTTTTCCTCTACTGGGTATGTTCTAGAAACATGAGGTAGATGGTTAGGAAAGAGCCACTTTCAGCTTACCCCAGTCTTTCACCAGGTTATTAGACATGTAGAGAATCTTCAATTTTTTCATCACATGGATCCCTTTCAACTTCTCAATAAAATTGTAGGAGATCCACAGTTCTTCTAATGTGTCCCCTACTGCTTCCTGAAAAAGAAAGCAATCTAATTTACATGCTTATTTTTAACCTTTCCCGTCTGTCTACTTCGCTATAAATACAGACAACAGCTTTCAAAGAAAGCTAAGACCTGCTTGTCCAATTGTAAGAGAGCTGACTTTTGTGTGGAAGTTTTTTTCATTAAGGAAACAAAACAGAGTATTTTCTTTCCCTCTACAAACAGGTCTGAACTCTTCCTATTCTGATTGTTTCACTGAGCAAAAATTCACAAAAAAATTCTTTACCAAGAATAGCTATGTAATCACCAAGAGGAGAAATAATGGCACTGTAGTATCATTTTATTGAATGCTATAGTTTCTAATTACTATCCTATTGATTATATATACATTATTTGGTCTTTTTTCCCCTGCAGTACTGGAGATTGAACCCAGGGCCTTTGCACAGCTACATTCCCCAACCCTTTTTGAAAAAATTTAATTTTGAGACAGAGTCTCACTAAGTTACTAAGATGCCCAGGCTTGAACTTGAAATTTTCCTACCTCAGAGTCTCAGAGTGCTAAAATTATAGGACTACAGCAACACACCCATCTCATTATTTGGTCTTTACATTTAAAGCAGACAAGCTATTTGATTTCTATTTTAGAGAGACTTTAGGGGGTTTTAAAAAATTTTCTAAAATTTGGAGTTTTCTTAAAATTTATTATAGAAAAGTTTAAACATAAAAAAATGAAAGAATTTTATGTTAAATGCCCATATGGTCACTACACATTTTGCCATACTTGTCCTAGCATACCTTTCGATCTACCTATCCTACTACCCAGCAATTCATCTTATCTTTTTGATATATAATTAAGTTTTAAACTTTCTATTATATTATTATTAAATTACTATAACCACTAAATATTATTAAAGTCTTTTTTTTTTTTTTTTTTGAGACAGGGTCTCACTTTGTAGGGCAGGGTGGCCTTGAATTCACTATGTAGCCCAGGCTGGCTTCAAACTCATGGTGATCCTCCTGCATCAGCCTCCCAAGCTCTGGGATTACAGGTGTTAACCACCACACCCAGCTAGACTTTCATATTATATTTCATATATTTATGAATTGCTTCTTTTAATAATGAACATTTATTATTTTTAGAATTAAAATTTTAACTGAATAGTTGTATAATTAGTAATAAAACATTGAGTCAATACTGATTTATAGAGCACTATTGTAGATGCTGATGAACAAAACCGATGTGGTCATTAGGATGTGTGTGTGTGTGGGGGGGTGTGACAGAGAAAGAGAGAGAGAATAAATAAGAATTTCAGATACTGACAAGATGAAAAAATAAAATTGTAAGAGGTAAGAGTTGCTGCCTGGAGGGCTGCTATAGATGTGGGGAGGTGGGGTGGTTGGGTCACCTGGAAGGAGGTGACATCTGAGCTGAGACTTGAAGGTTAAGAAGGAGCCAGCATAGTGGAAATCCGTGGTAATAGAGCTTTTAAGGCCAAGGGAACTGCAAATACAAAGATCCTTAGGTAGAAATGGACTTGGTACAGTCAAGGAAGAGAAATAAGGCCAGTGGCTAGTGATTACTAACTAAGAATAGAGCTGCACAAAATAAGATCAGAAAAAAAGGCAGAAGCTGTATTGCATTTACAAATGGGTCCATAATGTATCTTAAAGGCTTTCCTAAATAGTTTAAATAAACCTTTTTCTTTAAATTTAAGATTTCGTGTTTCACACATTATAATCATTTGTAATTTACTGATTCGGCTATTTAAATCGTGCTACAAGGAAGGTGTATTTGGGTGAATAATTCAGCTGTTACATGAACCTATTTGAAGCCCAGCATTTATATCCCCATGCAGCTTTATTTTTCTTTAGTTTACATGTAAGTAGGAAAGCTTTTAGATGCACACACATACACAATACATGCTGGAAAGGAAACCGACTGATGATGTATTGGTGGGAGGGTATAGAAAGTGAAGAGACTTAGGGCGGGAGGGTGTGCCTGAAGGCCTTCCCTGGGTCCAATTCCCAGCCCTGGGGGGAAAACAGTATGATTTTAAATTACTTTAAAACTTAAATCACATCTTCTGATCTAAAACTGCCAATGACTTTGCAAGAAACTTGCATAAAAAATCTAAAATCTTATGATGGCCTGTAAGGCCCTGTGCAGCCGGGTTCCCAGTTCCCTGTCCGGCACCACTGAGGACCACGCTCCTTTTCTCAGTCAACTCTTGTGTTACTTAGCACCAGGCAGACAGATTTAGGACATTTTCACTTGCTGTTCCTTTAGCCTGCACTTGTTCCCTGCTCAGCTCTGCAGCTTCTCAGTCTCCATCCTCACTTCCACAGGGAGGACTTCCATCACTCGTCTCCTCTTATTGCACCTCTCTGCATTCATCACCACCAGATGTGTTACACAATTAACTTTTAGCATATAACCCTCAAAGATGATGTAAATTCCATAAGAGCAAGGAGTGTTTTATACTCTGCCGTATCTCTAGTGATCAGGTAGGTATTCAGGAAACACACATGTATGGGGTAAATATGTTGAGTGAATGACATGGAAGAATGATTTTTACATATTAAGCTAAATGGGAATGCAAACAGTATGTATAGTGGGACTTTCATTATCAATATACCCATTAATGAATCTTAAAAAAAAAGGTAAAAAGTCAAGTATGGTCTGTACATGTCTGTATGGTCTTTACATGTCTGTAATCCCAATACTTTGGGAGGCTGTGGCAGGAGGATAGGAGGTCTGAGCCCAGCCCAGACAATTTAGCAATTTAGCAAGACTGTGTCTCAAAATGAACGAATGAACAAACAAACAAACAGGCTGGGGATGTAACTCAGTGCAAAGGCCCTGGGTTCAATCTCCAGTACTGAAAAAAAGAAGAAAGAAAGAAAGAAAGACAGACAGAAAGGTAACATAGATATAAATCAAAATGTTAGCAGTGTTTAAAGTATCAGTGGTTTACAGGGACTTTTTACACTTGCCTTCTACTTTTATAATAAGAGAAAAAAGTATGTGTTTTTAAAAAAGAAATAACAACCTACCAGTCCATTTAAGTTCTTTATGTTGTTTCTTCCTAAAGACAATATCCTCAAGTTTTCTGTAGTGGAAAGAAAGCATTTTTCCTTATGAGAATCATGTTATACAAGTGTTGTAGATCTAGTACAATGAAGCTTTCATAAATTTTATATAATAAATATTCTTGTACATGAGTTTAAAAGGCTGTATTAATAAAAATAAGTAATCAGGAAGGATATACCATTGACCTATCATCTAAAATAAGCACTACAACTATAATTTCACAACACACCAATATTAATTTTAAAACTAGTTAGCTATTTGAAATGCATGGTTGTCAGTGGTTGGCTGGTAAAAATATTACAGAGCTAAGGTGTACAGAAGATTTTACCTTTAAATTTGGGAGTATATATTTTTCAAATATGTATGGATTTATAAGAACTCACATGGAAAAGAGAAACATATGTATAGTCCATGTTACTCCAGGAAGAATTAGGAGATGAATGAAATAAATTTAGTATTTAAAAATCTTTTGTTTTGTACTGGGGATTGAAGCCAGGGCTTTCACACTAAGCTACACTGCCAGTCCTTACTTTGAGATGGGGTCTTGCTAAGTCACAAGTTGCTCAGGCTGAGCTTGAATTTATAATCCTCCTGCTTCAGCCTCCCAGAGTGCAGGGCTTATAGGTATCATGCTCAGCTGTTTTCAATTTAAAAAATAATTAAATTGTAATTTGCCTAAAAAAAGTGCCTCTTTACATTTTTAAAAGAATGCCTCTATTTGTAAATCTATAGGCTATTTCTTTTTCTTTTTTTTTTTTTTTTTTTTGTGGTGCCGGGGATCGAACTCAGGCCCTTGTGCTTGCAAGGCAAGCACTCTAATCACTGAGCTAAATCCCCAGCCCTATAGGCTATTTCTAGAAGAGAAAGAAACTCTTTTGCCTTTTGGGAGAAACTAAGAGTTTATGGTCACAAGAACACTTATTTTTCACATAACATCTTGTCATTTCAGTAAAACCATGTCCATATAAAGAAAAAAGATTTCTAGTAAAATACAGAAATCCATATTTCTTTTTCAGGAAACCACTGT